>PDUO01000043.1:3776-29409 GCA_003008705.1 Pezicula radicicola | reverse complement strand
ATATTTTAATTATTATTATTACTCTTAGTTAATAAGAGACTTAACTTTTATCTTTATTAGAGGGTACTTAGTAGAATTTTCTAAGTACTTGTATAGCTTTTTAAAGTAGTTAAATACTTATTTTCTCTTATTATCTATTTTAAAAGAATATAATACTATAAAATATAATATATTTATTTATAACTAAAGTAGAGGGGGGATCTATATTTTATACTAGATATAAGGTTAGTATATATTAATAAGATATAATATACTAACTATATTTAGTTAGTTTAACTAGAGAGCCTAGTTAAGAGTAAGGTAAAAGTTTAATAGGGAAGTTAGTTTTATAAGGTATACTATACTATTTAATTACTATAGCTTATTCGTCCTCTTTGATTAGATTATAAATAAGATAGTAGTCTATAAATAATACTACTAGTTTAAAGAATTATATATACTATTAATAACTAAAATATTTATTTTAATTAAGCTTAATTATACTATTATAAACTAAAATATATATTTTAATTATATAGTCTAATTATATTATTAGTAATATTCTATATTCTATATTTAATATAAGCCTAGTCTAAGTGTTTCCTCGCTTAGATTAATATATTTTATAGTGAAAACGCTTAGACTAGGCTTAAGTATAAAAAATATATCCTTTATATTTATATTGAATATAACTCTATTTAATCCTATCCCTACTTCCTTCTTTAATAAATTTTTTTCTATTTCCTTTAGATCTTAGATCTAAATTTATTAATATAAGTATAACCTTCTTTTAAACCTCATTAATATTATAGCCTTACTAACTAATAGATATAGTTTAATATCTTATAATTCTTTTATAATACCTCTACTTCTCCCGACTATACTTAATTTATATTAAATAACTAAATAAATATTACTTTTAGTATTTTAGCTTTTATTATTAAGATTATTAGTATTATACTTATATAGGTAATATAGAGAGTCTAATATAAGTAAGGGTATAAACCCTAAAACTATTATAAGTTATTAAGAGTATTATTATAAGATAATTTAATTTAGTTGATCCTTACCTAGATAGTATCTAGAAATTAATTATCTTTAGTAATGAAATATTAGGACTAGGACTATACTTATACTTATATAATAGTAAATTATATAACTAATAAAATAGATAGTATAAGTATTATAACTATAACGGCTATAGGAGACGGTAATTTAGATTAAGATACCGGAAGGAAGGAAGATTTAATAGGCTTAAAGTTATTATAGTTTATAATCGAATTAAGAAGTAGCTATAAAGCTAGAATAGGGTTGTCTTAATAATCAAGGTAATCTAGTTAAATTTATAGTTTTCTTTAATAAGGTTTTAACTTACTATAGTAATATAGCTGAGATTATATTTATTATCTTATACTTTAAGTACTAAATAAAAAGTTATTTATATTAATATAGTCTCTATATAACTCAAAGCTTCTATATATAGTTTAATTCCTTATAAGACTTAAGTATAGTATTTTATATATAGGACTATATCTACTAAGTTTAGGGCTAAGTTAGGATATAATAATACTAATTTAATTTAAATACTATATAGTATATATTTTCTAGTAGTTATATATAAATAAGAAGCTAGTTTTACTAGTAATTATATATATAGGACTAGAATAGTTTTTGGAAAGGAATTATATAGGAGGGTAATAATCTTTAATTAAAGGAAATATAAAAGTAGGTAAGGCTATTTATTTTTTCAATAGTGAATAAAGTTAGATATCTAAAACTTAGAATTATCTTCTATTTCTCTCCTCTACTATTATTCTTTATAAATAGACTTCGAAAGTATAATAGAATTAATATAGAATAAAGCTGGGTTGGATAATATATAAAATATCTTTATTACCTTAGTTATTTAGAGAATAGTAGTAAAAATATTAACTATAGTTAAGTTATCTTCTTCTATAGCTAGTTTCTAAAACTTATCCTAGTCTACTAGATCCTATTCGAATAGCTTCTTACTTCCTTTTTCTTTTTCAAGGGTATAAGGTAGCTTAAGGAATAACTAATCTATAGTCTTAGGCTCTATCTAGTTAGTCTTATTCTCCTCTCCCTTACTTCTCTCTTCTAGTATTCTCTACTCTTGAGATTCCTCAAGAATTATCAAGAGTATTTATTATACTTTATAATCTATCTTAACTTATATATTGAAACGATAGTACTTCGCTAGTTACTACTAGGCCTCTTTATTGATAAAAGTAGCCTTTGAAGTATTTACTAAAGTAAGGGTAGTTTAGATACTCTAGTTAGTAATAGGGGTTATATAGTCTTAGAGCTTCTTAGTGACTACCCTAGTATTATAGGATAGAGGTTATAAAACTAGTCTATTAGTCGACGCCTTATTATAAAGGTCTAGGTTTGATTAAAAGAACTTAGTAGTATTATCTTTATTAAGGAAACCCTAGTTAAAGTCTAGGCTAGAGAATAGGGGTAAGACTAATCTATAATTCAATATATTATCATCGTTGTATATAGTTAGGTCTACCTTTACTAGGGTAGATAGAGTAATAGAACCAGGAGATAGAACTCTATATTATACAACTAGTTTATAATATAATACCTTGATATAGTTATAGGTTCCTTCTACCTACTAGAAGATATAAGGAAGAAGAGTAATAAGCTAAGACTTCTTAGGGAGACCTAGGGCGCCTATAAGTATTATATAGTTATAGAATATAAATAGTTCATTGGTTCTGGTATTGTTATAAACGCTCTGTAGTATATTAGACTAGCTATAGTATAAGGAGGTAATCTACTTAATAAGAATTACTTTATTATCTAGTTAATATATTTTAATCTCTTAGTTTACTAAGACTAAGTTGATATTGATATAATTCTTAGTACTTAGTCTATAGGATTTAATACTCACTATATATTATTTATAGATAGTCTATGAAAGTTGATCTTATATTCTAATACTTAGGATTATCTAAAATTCCTTATATTTAATAAAGTCTATTATTTCTTCCTTTATATATATATTGTCTTTATAGAGCCTTATTGTATATTATAGTAAAGTAAGGACTAACTCTTTACTAATAGTATATAGTGAAGTAGTGTTATTTATTTCTAAATCTATAAGATCTATAATCTAATAGAAATAGGATTAGAGAGTCTTATTTTAAATAAAAGGAATAATTTTATTATAACTCCTCTAGAGATATATATCTTAGAATATTCTTATAAAGGTTTATATCACGTTATCTTTATCTTTATAGTTTAATATTATTGAGGCGGCGAAGTATAATAGTATTTTAGGTTATATAAGTTAGTAATACTACTATACTCTATTAATTATAGAACTTCAACTATTTAGTAATTACTTATATATTCTATTATATTATAATAAAGTTAAGCTATATACTAGTATATATTACTATCCAAGAACTCCTAGTAGAAAGTAAAGTAGTCTATTATAGTTTAGATTTAGATATTTACTTAAAGAAGGAAGATATAGATTAGGGGCTAATTTTAGAGGCTGGCTAGAAGTAACTCTCTAGGAATATTATATAATATAGTAGTATTTCTACCTATTATATAGTATTGGAAATAGCTCTATTACTAATAGCTACTTTTATAGTTATCTACTACCTTATTAGTATTTAAGTATCTATAGCTATAGTCTACTCTCTATAATTTATTAATTAGTATATCTAGTAGATACCTTACTTTCTAACTATATAAGCCTATTCGCTAATAGGCTTTAATACTATTCTAATACCCCGACTTTTATTTTTCATCCTTAAATTCTAATTCTAGATGAAACTTAAGCTTAAAAAGGTAAACCTTTATACTAAAGAGATCTTATTATAACTTTCAAGCCTCTTTACTTACCTCTTAACTAATATATACTATATTATAGTTAGTATAGTAAAATTAATAAGTATACTAATCTTACTTAAAACTATAATACTACCTAGTATATTACTAATAGTTGTATAAATCTCCTTTTTAATATCAAGTCTTATATAAATTAGTTATATATCGAGAATCTAAATTAAGTTAGGTAGTAAACAAGACTAGAGATGTCCCTACCTATACTATATAATAATAATCTATAAAGATATAACTCTATTATACTCTTATAGGCTATACTATTATTAATCTCCTAGAAGAGAAATATATAGTAGTAGCTAGTCCTCTATATATAGTATTCTTCTAACGTCTAATAAGTATAAAGTAATAATCCAGTAATTCTAATTCTACTAGTAAAGAGTAAGACTATACTATATATTCTAAGTTGGATTTCTTTACTATAAGGGCTATTAACTAGGGCGAGTATCTCATAGTCTAGTCTTCCTTTACTCACGAGTATTACTATAAGCCCTTCCCTCTCTCGAATCATTAGATAGATAACTATATTACTATTAATAAGCTTGTATAATAAGAGGGCGAAAGGGTACTACTATAAGAAAGAACTCCAACTTAGGTAGGGTATATAGATCTTGATATACTAGCTTATCTTAAGGTCCTAGGGCCTTGGAAGTATAATAGATATAATTATAATCTTACTATCCCTTTCTACTATTACTCGGGTAAGCTTACTTCTAATCCTTAGATTCTAATATAGGATTCTAAAGAGCTAAAAATACTATATAATTATTAAGATACCAACGGTATAAAGTAGGTATATAGAGGGAACTATATTCTACTTTCCTCTTCCGGTATAGATCTAAACTATTATAATAATTATAGTCACTAATAATTAATAAGTAACTATAAAGGCCTTATAATAATAACTAGTAGGAATAGTAAATAATAATAAGAGGATAATAATAATAGTTAAGAATACCTATTATACTAGTTAGATTATAGTTATAGTAGAGGGTATAAGATAGACTATCTAAGTTATTATCTAAGAGATAATATCCGTCTTCCTTATCTTTAAGATAGTAGTAATAACTAAGTATACTAGAGCCTTAGTAATCGAGATTCTAGCTACCCAATAATGAATATAATTATAGTCTAATAATAAAAGACTACTACTTTTATATAAGGAGTTTATATAATACTTAAATAATAGAAATATAAAGTTTATACTTAATACTAGTCTAGATTAGTATATTAAAGTTTATATACTATAAACATCAATATTAATATAAAGTATATTTACTACTAAGATAGTAATAATTAAGAATACTTCTAGGTGTATTATCTACTTAGAAGTAAGGATATATCTATAAAGGTTATATTGATATTTATAGACTAGGATAGAGATATATCTTATAGCCTATATAATTATCAGGAGTATAATAAGTAACCCTGAGAAAATTATATAGTATTAAGTAATGTCTATTCTTCTCTAGTCTCTTAGAAAACTTTTAAAAATAAAGATAAAGATAAATATCAATTATTAATAGGAAGGGTAGATTACTTTTACCTTCTATTTAGAATTGTATTAGTTCTAGAGTAAATATAGATATAGGAGTAATTAATAGCTTAGTTCTATAAAATTAGAAGTATAATTATAGGAGCTAAAAAAGTCTACTATAGAGTATATATAAGGAGTTATCAACTATCTATAATTCTTAGATTCTTTCTTTCTTAAAGTAGTAAGATATATATAATTCACTAGTTATAAATATAATATATACCTTATTATTTTAGTTAATATAGAATTTCTAGAAGTATAGGTAGACTGGTACTAGGAATAGAAAAAGACAGGAAGAGAGAGGAGAAGGAATTTCTTATATAAGATCCTATTATACCTTTGACCTATAGTTATTATAGACGAAGGAGTACTATAATAAAAGTAATACTATATCAAGGATACTAAGCTACTATAGTTCATATCGGAGACCTCTCTACTACTTAATAAAGAAGTAGTAGGATAAATAGTTTAATATAATAGAGGGTTGTTTAAGTAAAGGAGAGGAATTAATTACTTAGGAGAGTACTTATAAGAGATTCCTAAGCCTTAGCTAGATTAATATATAGATCTACTAGTTCTATAAGATAGGAAATAGAGCCTAAAGTTTTTATAGAACTTAAATATATAGGTATATCCTAGGATTAATTAGTCTTAATGAAAATAGTATAATATAACCTAACTAAGGGTATAATATAATAACTAGCCGAGCCTTAGTGAGGCTAAGGGTTATAAGGTACCTAAGAATAGCTAAAACTTAGTTGGAATATTAAATTAGTTGATATAATATCCCTCCCTATATAGTGAAAAACCTACTATACCGGAAAAAAAAAGGGTAATATATATCCCTATATTGAGAGATATACTCTATAATAAGATAAACCATTAGTACTTTGAATTTAATTAATTCTAAATTTATAAATCTATTAAAAATTTCTATATTTTTATATTAGTTATATTATATATAGTACTAGTAGATTTAGCTCTTTGGATAAGTCTTATATTATTACTTATAAATAGATATAGGCTTAGGAGTAGGATTAATAGAATTAATAATACTATAATCTAGTTTTCTATTCTAGTACTATAAGAGTAATTAATTATAGTAATTAATCTAGTATATATTATAGCTAAGTAAAATACTTAGATTCTCTATTTTCCGCTAGCTCTTATATAAGCTATTCCTTTATAACCACTAGGTACTTTTATTACTCTTAATTTATATAATATAGTAATATCTACCCTTTGATAAAAGCTAGCTATAACTTATTATATTTATAAGAGATAAGAAATATTTATTATAAGTATAATAATACTTAGTATTAATGAGTTATCTATATATAATTTCACCTTAGTATATTTATAGTATTAAGATTTACTAATATTAATAATAGCTTAAAATATTTAAAATAAAAGTTATTAAGTAGTACTAGGATTTATAAGGTAGATATTAAATAGTACCTTTATAGACTAAAAATCTCCCTTTTATCTATATCCTATACTATAAGTAAATAAGTAAGTACTTTATACCCTATTAATATAGGTTAATGAATAAAATCTATAGTATAAAAGATAACTATTACTATTGATAATAGCCCGCTAGAAGCTAGACTCTAGTCTAGATATAGACCTAGATCAAGAATAATATTTAGCTTTAATAATAAGGAGGAATTTATATCTATTATATAATTTACTAAGAGGCTAGTCCATTTCCTCTTATACCTATACTAAAGCTTTAAGTAGTTTACTATAGTAGATGAAAAAATTCTGAATCAATAGATAAAACAAGGCCGCTAGTATTAGTAGGGTTGAAAATACTACTATAGAGTTTAGAATCATTGATATAACTTAGGGTTAGTTTTCTACTATACCTAGTAACTCTAATAGATACTTAATATTACTTCTAATATTAATAATATATAATTATAAAAGTTTTATCTTACCTCCTTCACTTCTATTATTATCCTATCTCAACTCCTTAGGTATCTTTACTTTCTCCTTATTGGATATCCTCATTGAGAGTACCTGAAGTATTAATTTTAGTATCTAGTCTATCCTCTTTTATCGATAATTATTCTAAGTCTTTAATGTATCTATTAAACTAACTCTACCATTGGTATTTACTAAGAGTAACCTAAGACTATATCTATTCTTAAAGACTTGATTTATACTCTATCCTATAGACGGTAGAATACTATATACTATATCTTCGAGTATAATAACTCTACTAGTTGATAAATACTAGTAGTTTATTTTTAGAATATTATTGAATTACTAGATTAATAAGGAATAGGCTTCTAGGGTTTTAACTTAAGCTTATATAGACTAAATAAGTAGGGACTATTCTTTTATATTATACTAAATTATATCTATTAACTCTTCTTTATTATTCACTAATGTATCCTATTCTACTTGATCTTGATTAGGATACCTAAACTATTACCCTATAAATATCTTATACTTACTATTATTCTATAGTACTATAATGAAAGAACCTAATTTATTTTATAGGGATATTGGAAGTAGGAAGTCCTTGGTTAATAGAGGAAGATAAGCTATAGGAAAAGTATATATTATACTAAAGATACTAGAGTATATAGGATAGACGTTAGGATATATATATAATTAAACTTTAGAATATATACTATTAATACTAATTAAAAAGTTAGCTTTCTCTTAAGAACTATCAATAAATTAGAAAACTATACTAGAGTTATCTTTAGAAATAACCTTTATAAATTTTCACTTATAGTAGATCTCTATACTAGTTTCCTTTACTAAGTTTCTTAATTTATAAATTAAAACCTATCTTAATAGATATATAGTATTATACCTATATATATCTTTATACCTAAACTAGTACTCACTAGTATAATCAAGGTTAGGATTAGTTAGAAATATAATGATCTAAGTACTGAATCCTTTAGATTTAACGTGAGAGTATATACTAAGGGTATCTAGGATATATAGAGTATTAGGTTAGAGTATAATAGTATTATCTAAATTATAATCTAGGTCTCGAAGCTTATAGAATTATAGATTATAGCTATATTTTTTAAGAATAAGACTAAGTATAAGTCCTCCGAGGCTAGTACTAATGATAGCTACTAATTTAGTAGTCGGTGAGGAAACTATAGTAGACGAGGTAATATAGTAAGATAATAAAGCTAGGGATTATTTCTAAATAATTCTTATTAATAAAAAGATATTAATTTATATTATATCTAATATATTTATTAGGTATAATAATCAGAAGTCTTAAGATTACTTATATTAGTATAATATATAACTACTAAGTCAGAGGCTCAATACTAATAGAATATTAACTACTCTATATAGGAATCTAGGAAAACCTATTACTATATAAAAAAGTACTTTAAGAGATAGAAGTAGATTACCCTGATCTCTTTATAGAGTTAGACTAGACTATAGGGTATACTCTATAATATCTAGTCTAAGGTAGTATAATTAGTGGATAAGAGTAATTACTATATATATACTAGTCTTTAAGTTAGTTATATTAATTCTCTAGTATAGTATTTACTACTATATTTATCTTCGGAGGTAGTATATTCTATATACTAATAGTTGAAAGCCTATATTATATATTATAATATATAAAATTAGTAGTTTCTAAAATAGTATCTAATTAAAGATAGATAATATTATAATAGATAAAAGATATAACTTTAAAATATTTAGTAGTTCTAGTAGTTAAATCCCTAATACTTCGTTAGATAATAAAATTAACTTTATTATATAGTTGTATAGTAGAAGAGAAATATTTATAGGAGTTAAAATAACACTAAAGGATAATATTAATAAAGTTCTAGAGTAGAATATAAGGGGTGAATCTCGTTGAATAGTATTAGATATAATCCTAGTCGCCGCTAAATAAAATAATATATAATTAAAAGTTTAGAACTTCCTTTAGAAAAGCTAGTTACCCTACTAATAGATCATTAAGATTGATATTTATTAGAAAGTCTGAATATCCTTTATCCTTAATGATTTTATACCTTTTCTACTTTGACTATAAACCTTTAAATATCCTTTACTATAAGTCTAGTAATATAATTTCATTATTCTTAGGTATTAATATTATAATAGGAGTGGGACTAATGGATATAAATAGATATATTAGCTTCTACTTTATATAGTAATAGAAGCTCTAAACTATTATATAATCATTAAAGGTTAGTATATACTTTTTCGCGCTATAAACCTAAGTAGGTAGATATACCTTCTACTTAGTTATAAGGTTAACTAGATACTTGAATAGTAATATATACTTACTATTCTTATTGAGTAATAGAATATAATTAGATAAGCTATTATAGAGCTAGTTTACTCGATCCTCGATAGTATAAGTAATGATATCTTCTTAGTCTAGTAGATTAAGATACTAGTCTAGTATTAGGCCTTAAGTAATAATAGTAGTAATATACTTATTAAATACTACTACCTTAAGAGCTATACCGGAGCTATAAAAAAATCCCTATATAACTATATATTTTAGGTTAACCTAGCCCTTGTTCTATAGGAACTATATTACTCTTAGTATCTTGGGTTTTAGAGTACTTATAGTAAAAGAGAATATAACCCTTACTATAATAGTATTATAATTATCTTCGGCTATCTTCTATAAGTCTAGATTATTTCAAGGTAGGTTATTACTTAGACCTAGAGTATAGGTATTATAAATAAGAGCCGTTAAGCTATATTATTTAAACTAATCTATAATTTCAGCTATAAAGATCTCTTTTAGATAATTAAACTAATAAGAATATTAGTTATAGATATATATATATTTATCTCGTCTATCTTATAAGTCTTATAGAAGTAGGATATATTGAAGATAGTCTTATAGTATTATTAATAATTATAGTAGAGTTATTCTTAGGACCTAAAAATAGCTATCTATATAGAGTTAGACTATCTATTATCTTGAACTCTATATCTTTTCGATTTTTAGTTATAATAATACTATAATTAATAAATAGTATAGTTAAACTTTCTAGTAGAGAGAATTTTCTTGAAAAGACCTATATATTGATTATCTATTAAAATCTAAGAGAGGTTTATAATCTTTAATAATTAGTAATAACTATATATAATACTAGATCTTATTAAAGTAAGGCGGAGTATATTTATAGTTAAATTATATATACTATAATCCTAGCTAGGATAACTTATAAGCTAGTAGTATTAGCTTCTTAGAGATTAGCTCTATAAGTAGTTATCTTTCTAAGAAGACTAGTTAATAATAGTAGGTATAGAGGATTATTATACTTATTTAGATTAAAACTCTTTCTATTCTAAAAATAGTATTTTATTCTTACTACTTTAAGATAGTAAGTAGTAGAGCCCTAAGAATAGAGTATAGCCTATATTTTTTAGAGTATTATAGCTTATATTTTTAGAGTACTATAGTATATATTTTTTAGAGTATTATAGTTTATATTTTTAGGGTACTATAGCTTATATTTTTTTAGAGTACTATAGCTTATATTTTTAGAGTACTATAGTCTATATTTTTTTAGTATACTATAATCTATATTTTTTAAGGTATTATAGCTTATATTTTTAAAGAAGATATAACTTATATTCTTAGAGAGGCTATAGCCTATAATTATAAGGAGCCTATCTGATTTTACTAATAGAAAAGGCTTTCCGAATATTAGAAGAGTTTTAATCTAAATAAGTATAATAATCCTCTATAGGTAGGTCTAGAAAATCAATAGTTTAGAAACTTATTTAAATTCTCTGGTCTAATACTAATTAGCTTTCTCTATATAGTTAACTTATACTAACTATAGTATAAATATATATTATATATAGGTATAATAGTTATAATATACTTACTCTTTCGATTATAATTATTAAGTATCTAATAGAGTAGACTCTTAAAATTATTTATAATAGTTTTATATAACTTTACTAAATAATAGTATATTTAAATATATTTATATAAGTTATAACTTAAACTACTCTTACTAGTCTTATATATAGTATATTAAAGATATTTTAGAGAAGTATTATAATTATATTAAACGAGTTTAAATAGATATAAAGGGTTGTATTTTACTTTTATCTATAGTTTCTAAGCTATAATTAGTACCTAACCGAAACTAGTTAGTACCTTGACCTCTTTCAACTCTAAGCTAGTATACTCCAATAGTTTACGATAGTCTATATAAGATTAGCCTTTTACTCCGTAGTAGATATATAAGGAGAGAGCTATAGCTAGTGTAAATAAATCTAGCTCTAGAGGTCTACCCTCGTTCTCCTACCTTAGACCTTGTATATAGTCTAAAATAAGTAAAATACTCTTAGGTCCTATAATAGAAGTCTAGAATATAAGAATTTATATATAGTTATTATTATTCTAGTTAAGGAGATAAAATTAGATATAATAGACCTATACTCCTTTTACTAACTACTTAGTAAAGAAGTTATATACTATAGTCTCTATACTAGCCTCCTTAGCCTTGGTAGCCTTCTTGATAATAATAGTATAGTCCTAGAGGATAATTTTTCTACTAAGCTTATATACTCTTTAAACTTCAAGGTACTAGTTACTATTACTACCTCCTATATTAATAAAAACTACCTTATTCTTATTTATATTATATATAAAATCCTTATTAAAATTAATTGAATTAATCTATCTTACTATAATAGTATATAACCCTACTATATAACTATAAAATACTTTATATACCTTTAGCTAAGATTTAACCTAATTATAGAAACTACCTATAGTATAATAGTTGACCTAGAATACTATCTTCTAACTACTTTAATTAGGCTTGTTTTTAAGAAGATAATAAAGTATACCGAAGCTAGATCTAACTATATTATAAAAAGTAGTAGATGAATATATAAATAATAGCTTAGTTATATTATAGGTAAGCTTTATAAGTATATAAAAGTCTTGGTAAAACTTGATTACTAAGCCGTTGTAGTAGTAGTAGTCTATGATAGAGCTAACAAGGGATATATCTAAACTACTAGCCTTAATAAGGTTAGATAAAGCTATAAGATTAGCTTCGTTACCTTTGATTAGGGTAGTAAGAATACTATAGTTATTATTAATATATATAGTAATAAGAGGAAGGTATATAAATATAATATATTCTATAGTTTTAGGTAGTATTTCTAATATAACTAAAGTGAGATAAGTAAGGTATTAAATCTCTAAATACTATAATTCATTGTCTCTATAGCTTAGAGTCTCTAGGTTTTAAACTAATAATTTAAGCTACTTAATAAGGTATTTAGAGTTGGGTACTACTTCTCCTATAGTAGTTTAAAGTTTAATCTAGTAAACAAGAAGTTATAATCGAGTTAAATAGTTAATAGATGTTTAAATATAGACTTAAGGTTTAAGAATTAGAATAGGAGAAAATTTAAGAATTCTAGTAGACTAAGTAATTAGAATATTCTCTATATATATATACCTCTATAAAAATAAGATTAGTATTATAAAGATAATATCTTTTAGATAGACCCTTATACTAGATTTATAACTCTATCTAACCTAGTATTATCTTTTTATTATTTCTTCTATAAGTAGTACTAATAATATAGAAAAGTTAGGGTATAGGACTGATTGGATCTAATTAGTAATTACTTAATGGAAGTTGAACTTATATTATCCAAGATTTAGATAGTCTTATAATTAATATATTAGAATAATAGAGTTTTATTATATCTGAAAGACTAAAAAGCCTAAGTCTTCTAGATTTCTAAAACCTATTAGACCCTAATTGAGTTCTTTAAGACCTGAATCATAGGTAGTTATCCGGAAGTAAATATTAGTTTAATACTAGAGTTAATTATAATCGTTGGAAGCTTATATTACTTTTCTAGTAGTATAGATTCTCCCTCTAAGCTTTGGATCCTTCTTAAGAACCTATAAGATATTATATAAGAGATTCCCTCTAGTTACTTTAATATAAAAGGATTTTATTATAAAGATAGCTAATATTATAGGGTAAGATACTACTATCTACTACCTCGAATTATAAACGTTAGTTCAATTACTAACTAGCTTATCTATAAAGCTTAAATATAAGATATATATATCTTTTATAAGATGATCCGTGAGTCTTCGACTATAACTTCTTTAATATTAGTCTAAAGGAAGCTAAGGTAATAGATCCTTAGTAATAATACCTTCTTGAAATAGTTTATAAGGGTATTGAATTAGTAGGATACTTAATACTATAGCTTCAAGGATTATTGACTAGGGTCTTTATAGGGGCTATAAGCTTTAACTACTAATTTATTACTATATATAGCCTCGATAGTCTACTATAATACTATACAATGGGTACTTCTATATCTATCCTTATTAATTACCTTTTATACTTCTTTAACTAGAGAGGCCCTTCTATTATATATAATACTACTTACTCTTTGTCCCTTATAGCCTTATATTAAGTAGTCCTTATACTATAAAATAGAGATATAACTATAGCTATTATAGTAGGGGCTAATCTTATTCTTGGACCCGAGCTATTTATTACTTTATTAAATATATACTATATTATAACCTTATAAATACTAGTTGAGCTAACTAGTAAATTTCAAGTTAAATATACTATCTCCTAACGGGCGATCCTATATATAGGGTTCATCTAGTGATAGCTATATATAGGGCGAGGGCTTTACTATTATTATTCTTAAGACTCTTAGTTAAGCCCTTACTAATAGTAACTATATTGAATATATTATCTATGAAATAGGTATAAACTTGGATAGATAGATACTAGGTTAATTTTTAATTCCTTATTCATTACTATATTATACTAACCCTACTATAGGTATTATTATACTAAGTATAAAAGTATAGGCTTAGCTTATTCGAGAGATATATAAAAGGTATAGACTTAATATAATAAGTATATATAATTATCTATAGTACTTTAAGGTTTATAGTACTAGTATACTAGTAGGGGATTATAAGTAAATACTTAATATAATCTATTATTACTTATTGAAATAAAACCCTAATATATATAACTATTAAGGTATAAGCTATATATAAAGTCTTCTTCTCTTATAGTTCGGAATAGGATAATAATCAGGAATAACTCTTTATTAGCTTAATTAAAACTATTCTTGGGTATACTAAAGGTACTATAGACCTTACTAGAGTACTTAAGGCGTCGTTAGTAGTTTAGAATAGTTAAATCCCTACTAATCTCTATTTCTAAGATCTAAACCCTAAGATTCAACTATTCTACTATAAGCTTTATATCCTGATAGTATTAATTTTATAATCTAGTATCCTGAAAGGGTAGCCTTACTATATTAGTATAAATAGTTTTAGCTTTAGTAGAACTAATACCTATACTATTATTGAAAGTTAGGATAGGAAATATAACCACTATCTATTGAGACTAGCCTAAGGTAGCCTTATTATACTATCCACTAACTTAGCTTAAGCTTTAGCTAGAAAGGCTATATCCCTGGTTAATTACCTTAGAGAGTATCCTGATATAGATCTTGGTTAACTTTTATATACTATATTCTAAAGGACCGATTTCTTATTCAGGGCTACCTTTATAGCTATATCTACTACTTAGCTTATTGATAAGCTTGAAGTATAGACGGAAATACTTAAAAATACCTTATATATTATAGTTATTCCCGAATCCTTATTACCTTAGATTCTTAGTGTCTTTACTAGATAAGGAGTATAGTAGACTACTATAGGTAGGGAACTTTATAATATATTATCTATATTCTATATAACTATAGATTAGTTATAGTATAGTCTTAATATACTTCCTGATAGTGATTATCTTGATTAGACTCTTATCAACGAGCTTTTATTACCTAAAACAACGTCTTATATTAGTATAGCTACTATCTTATAACTATTATATACTACTCTCTAGATTACTCTAGTAGATATACTTTATATAATTAGTATTATATTTACTATTGTTATTAGTTATTCTTCTAGAGAAATTACCTCTACCTATACTATAGGATATCTAGATACCTAAGATATAATTTATATTACTTATTATAGAGGATTTTATTTATCCTTAGCTAAGGGTACTAATAAAAAGTATAGTAAAATAATAGCTATAGGAATAGGTTTAGAATAAGTATTAGTATTCTATAATGAATTTAGTCCTACTCTCAAAGTAGCTATTAGTAATTCTCCTACTAGCTATATACTAGTAGAGAATATAGATACTATTAATAAAGCTAAAGGGTGGTTAGATCGAGATAAGACCTTTACCTATATACTAGCTATAGATATAGTATATTATTCTTACTATATATAACCCTATACTATACCCTATCTAGAGTTACTATATAAGTATAGTATTAAAGCTATTAAAGGGCCGAGGAGATATACTTAGTACTCAAGTATTTAGGGCTTAAATAGCTATAGTTACTCTTTTAATAGTAAATATAAGATGGAACTACTCGAGGGGTAGTACTAGATTAATAATCTAACTAATATAGTATAATTCTCTTAAGTAGTATACTAAGTTATTTCCGAAGAGCCCTTTATCTTAGACCTTGTACTCAAGGTTAGACTATACCTAGCTCTCAAGGGACTAAGCTCTAAGGTAATTAAATTATTAACTAGGGTAGTTATTCTATATTATAGTATTCTAAAATATAGAGAGAGTATAGTTGAAGTATTTACTAATAGTCTAGGAGTTGTTTAGATGTCTTTCTTATCTTAATATCCTATAATTATATTCAATAGTATATATTAGGCTTTATTATAAGCTAGTCTAGAGAAACCTAGTATTCTTAAGAATTTACTAACTTATCTATAGGATTATAATAGCTTTATCTAGTATAAGTTAAGAGTCTCTTATATCTTCCGCTCTTAGAACTAACTATAGTATAAGCTTCTTAGTTACCCTATAATGTTTAGTAAAAATAGTAGATAAGAAGTTTATTAGTACTAGGTTTTTAGACTAAGTAAGCTTCTATAGGTGAATAGCTATACTATTTAAGGTGAAATTCTTTTTCTAGCTATAGGATATCTTATAATAGTATATAAGGCTACTATATACCTCGTGGACGATTAGATAGTACTATACCTTGTCGAGTTATATAATATTGAAATTGTATATACTATAGGTCTATAGAGAGATTCCCTAGACCTTGAGGTTCTTTTTATTATATATATTATAAGTTAGTCCGATGATTATCTTATTATAAAAGTAACTTATTATAATAGAAATATTAATTTAACTAAGTTAGATAACCCTCTAAATAGACTTATAACTTATTTTATAGCTAGTATATAACTTTAGCTTAGTGAACCTAATAATAATTCTCTATCTAGTTATAACTAACTACTACTCCCTATAAATACCCTAGATATAGACTAGTTCTACTCTTATCTATCCAAAGTAGGATATAACTACTCTAAGCCTTTTAAAGTAACTACTATAGACCACCGTCTCAACTATATAGTTATAACCCTCCTAGTACCTCTAGAGTTAATATTAATCTATACTACTACCTATCCTATAGTTCTAGATACTACTATTCAGGGGGTCTTGGTTATATTTTCTTTCCCCGAGGATAGCCAACTAGGGATAGTATATCTCCCTATATATATTAACTATATCTATATTAATATCTTATCTATATCTATAGGTCTTTTAATAGTAAATAGTATTTTAATATTAGTAGAAGTAAAGTTACTCAAGGGTAATATAGAGGTATTCAATACAAGAGATATAAGTATTAAAGTATAAATATATAGAGTATATTAGACTACCCTAAACTAAAGTAAAGACTAATAGCTATATATAAGTGAAACTTAGATATATAATATAATCTATAGTATTAAGCCTAGGTAAATAACTAAGCTTTCTCTAGAGGCTAAGGTGTTTAAAAAGTTATTAATATATATAGCTTATTTTTATCTATATAGGCTTTGTAACTAGATTAAGCCCTCTGAGTTATTATTAATAAGTAAGTATTAATAGTATATAATAAAGTAGGTCAGAGATTATCTATTTCCCTAGATTAAAGTAGGTTAATATCCTAATATTGAAGTAGAGTAGGTAAATAATACTCTAGAGGATATTAAGTAATAGAGTACTAGTTATATAATATTAGATAATAACAATATATAATTACTATATACTATAGAGAAAAATCTATCTACTATTACTCGCGGGACGAAGCTTACTCTATAGGTACTATTAATAGATAATATATTAGATCGTCTATATATTAAGGGTACTGGAATTATTAATACTAACCTTAACTTAGGGCTTCTAATAAAGTAGATTATATACTATTACTTGTATATAAAAGTAATCGAGGTTAGTACTAGAATAGATAGTACTACTCGAGTAGTACTATTAGCTTTAGGTAATTAATATATATTATATACTTATACTAATATCTTGGTTAGCTTTTTCAAGCTTATAAAGATAAAATTTAACTAATATACTAGAAAGCTGAAATTCAAAATATTAAATATTAAAAAGAACCTTATAGACCAAGGCTTCAATAAAGGTTCTTTTAATATAGTAATTACCTCTAATTATCTATATATAACTCGAAGTCTATAAGAAACACTATATTACTATTACTACTTACTTCGACCTAGGGGCTACTTAGTCTTATTAGAGATTATATATAACTATCTTCCTATATAATTAATTATAGGTATACTCCCTGGGTAGTTTCTAGGTATAGATAAGGGATAAGTCTAGGCTCCTATAATTAGTAGTAATAAGTAGGATATATTACTAAAAGTAACTAGGTTCTTAGGAGTAACTATAAGCTTAATACCTTCTTATTATTCTATAATTATATCTTAGATAATAGACGAGATAGTCTAACTACTTTATAAGCTACTTTCTAATATTTTATAGTAAGTATTAGTATCGAGAGGACTAGTACTTATCATTGGCGGTAATAAGTCAAGACTTAAAACTAGGTTATAGGAAATCCTTACTTCTTATAGCTTATCCTATCTATATAAGCTCGAAGGTATTAAAGTTCTAAGTAGAGTAGTAGTACTCTATCTATATAATCTAGATAACCTAATATTTAGTACTATAATAGAGGTAATATTCCAAGGTATATAGATAATCTTCTATAATATAAGTATTATTCTATAGGTAATATTAGGAGTAACTTTAGATAAAAATCCTATAGTAAATATAATAGTTAGACTAGGATAAATACTTCTAGCTAAATATAATAACCTAAGGCTTTAGTTTCTTGATATAGAAGAGCCTATATTACTTATACTAGAGTTACTAGTAACTCTTCTTCTTTAACTTAGTATAATAGATTAATCTAATTTAGATAATATCCTTTGGATATATAAACCTTATCTTATATTAAGAGATAGTATATTCTATATACCTAGAGTACTATCTCTGGATAACTTAAATCACTGGTCTAGTATAAAGAACTAATAACTTATCTAGCTTACTAGCCTTGGGCTTACTAATACTAGTATTAAGGTAATTAAATAAGATAGAGTCTTAGAGTTATTTAATTATTATATTAGTAATTATAAACTAGGCGAGATATATATATAGGTTATATTATTATCTATATATACTTTTATCTATAACGGACTTATTATACCTAATTACTTAATACTTGTATATATTTAGATTAGTTATAATATAGAATCTAGAGATAAAGTTATAGACTTTTCGGACTTAAATTACTCTATAGTTATAGTTATAAAAGATTATATCTTATACTATAGATATAATACTACTATACTAGATAAAGAAGAATTAGATACTAAATAACTATACTATCTCATAGTATAGGTAATAGCTTTATCTCTTCTTAGTAACTTCGAGGAGCTTATTTAGGTTTATAGTACCCTAAACTATATTAAGTAGACTATTATTCGTGTTACTTATAGAATAGATATCTTTATATTCTTAACGATATCGGATATTATAAGTACTCGGGATTAGAGTTTTATCTATCTATATATTAGTAAGTAAGACCTATAGTTACTTATCCTAAGATCTATAAAAACCTTGATTAATCTAGAGGCTATATAAAATAAGGATCTTTTAATACTAATATATAATTCTATACTACCTTCTATAATAGTAATCGAAGTTAATAATTTAATAATTTAGATAAAATATAAGAAGCTATATAAGCTAGCTTAAATTATAGATAAGAATGAAATCAAGAGTACTAGTTACTTAACCTAGGTTATATCCATCGGCTATCTAATAGGAGAGAGAATTAAGGGGTTGAGCCTAGGGGTTATTATTAACTAGTGTATTACTAAGAGTATTACTATAACTATTCGAGCTCTTAACTAAAGTAGGTTGTTTATTACTAATAAGATATATATCCTTTTTAGGATAATAGAAGATATTAGTATCTCTATTACTATATAGATAGTAGAATATAGAGCTTAAAATATAGTACTAGGTAGTTGAAATCCTAGGGTACTAGAGGGTATTATTAAATTTATATCCTAGAAAGGAGCTAATCTATATATAGTAAAGGTCGATATAATAAGGAAGGAAGTATTAAGAGAAGTATATACTAATATTAAGTTAACTATACTATCGATTAGGGGTATCATCAATGGTACTATAGTACTTCAAGACTACCTTTTTATCTATATATCTTAGGCCGATTTTAAGGTAGTACTAGTACTAAAGGTTATAGGAACTTAGAACCTTGATGAGATTTTTAGTAAAAATAATAAAGTATTAGATTTCTTTATTATTCTTTCGTTAGTAACGTTACTAGTAGGGATCATTAGCTAGTCCGTATATAGTATAATAAACTATTTCATATCTAGTCTTATATAATAGTAGTATACCTATAGTTTAGCTAGTTCTATTATTATAATTAGTTTCTTAATAGACTTGGGTTATATTTTCTGATTAGAAAATAAGTATCTCAATACTATTAAGAGGTCTCTTCTCTTATAATTAGATAGGTAAACTAAGACGGACCTATATAATATATTAGTAGAGACTATTATATATAGTTAACTAAACTTAGATTAGCTATCTAAGCTTATTATAGCTATAAAGATAATATTCCTAGATATATAGTATAAAGACCTATAGCTCTTATATTATCTTATATAGAATAGTATATAAGAGGGTACTAATCTAAAAGAAGTTGAGGGTAATACTAGGGTTAAGGCTTAATTAGTAATAACTAAGGATCTAAAGTTATACTTAATAATTTTAGTGAAGTACTTTATAGTAGTACTAGGTAATATACTCTAGCTTAATCTAGCTTAGATAGTTATTGATATTCCTATAGTTGATTATAGTATTGATTTATTAGTATTAGTTTATATTTATAAGTAGTTCCTTAAAGAACTAGGGGTAGATATACTAGTATTGAAACTTATATTAATAAACTACTCTCTGTCGCGAGTATATAAGGATATACTAGCTAGATAGTAAAAGCTTTATACAAGTCCCCTAATAGGGTCTTAGATAGAGGTTAAGGATACTAAACCTTGTTGTAACCTAGGAAAAGATTAGACCAAGGAGGTAATAGAGCTTATTAGTGGAATTTATAGTCTTATTCTATAAGGTATTGATTTAATAATAAACGTCGAGGTACCTTAAGGTAATATATACTATATTATTCTTATAGGGTATATAGGGTTCCTAGATACTTATTTACTCTATTACCTAGCTACTAATATAAGTATTACTAAGTTATATTATCTTTATATTTACTTATATTATATATAGGTCTAGGATATTAAAATCTATAAATACTATAGTAATCTAGCTAAGCCGCTACTAGGACTCTCTACTAGTAACTTTAGATACCTTAGCTAAATAACTAATATAATTATCTATTTAGATACTAACGTTAACTATCTAAAGTTGTATAAAGTAATATAGACTACTAATATTATCTTAATATAGATACTCCTTACTATAGTAATATTATATAATATCCCTATATACTTTATCTCATTATCTTTAGTAGCTATACTTTAGAAGGGAACTCTAGAACTAATAGAGTTACTACCATCGAGTATCTCTCCTCTAGGGGATATTAAATTATTGATGAAAAATACCTTAGGTTATACTACTAGTAAATAGGTAGATGAGATACTACTTGAAAGTATAAAGGGCCCTCCAATAGTTATATATTACTTCCCTAATATTATAGGTCCTAATATACCCGAAGAGATCCTATTAATAGCCCTAGATCATTACTATACTAAGATATAGACTATACTAGCTTTAGATCCCTGTCTATAGGTTAGTTAATTTAATATTATTGATATTAGTTATATAGTACTAGATTTTATAGTAATAGTATAGAGCTATAATCCTTATAAATTATTTATTATATATAACTACTATAGTAGTAATAGTTACTAGCTATCGGACCTTATAGGTATATATAAAGAGAAACTCAGGGCTAATATCGATGTTCTACTAATAGCTAAGTAGATATAGAGGGCTATAGCTATAGGTATACCCAAGAGTATCAAGGCTATATTCGTTAGTTATAATAAAGTATTTATATTACTTATATTATATAAGAGTCTAGGTAGGAAATAGAAGAAATTACTAAATAATTAATACTAAGAAGTTTTAGTAAATATTAAATTACTATATAGTATATACTATATTATATTTATAAAAGTATATTATATAAACTATATAATATATTCTAATAGCTTTTTTCAAAGTTAAAAACTATAGCCTTTATAGATAATTCTAAATATTAAAGAGGTAATATATTTTATAAGTAAGTTACTTACTAGAATACTAAAATATATTACTCTACTTATAACTTGAAATATCTCTACTTACTTAAATATCTCTACTAAACTAAGAGGGGTGTATTCTTTTAGCTATTCAAGTACTTGAACTATATTAATTGAGTAGTATTCAAACTACTACTATAACCTATAAGGTCCCTTTCTTAACCCTTTATAACCGAGTTAATAGAATAGTCTCTCAATGTAATTCTACTCCTAATTCTTAAAAGCTTACTTCTCTAGAGGAAGTAGTTATTATATAATATATTCTCGACCTAGACTTATATAGATTTTCCCCCCGGCCGTAGTTTATATAAGAAATAACTAACCTTCTTCTCACTGAATATAGTACTATTATACTATAGTTATAAATATTTGAATTAGTTAATATAATCTATCTAATTAATCAATAAGACGTCTTATTAGTTAATATAAGTTTATAAGGATATAATATATATATAACTAATAGAGATTATAAAATTAAAAATTAAATCTAATACCTTTTAGATAGGCCTCTATTTAGCTTAGATACTTCTATAACCACTTCCTCTACTATTTCTTCTATATTTAATTTATCTTACTTATATTATAGAGAGGTAACTACCTTATATTTCCCTACCTTTCTAACTACCTTTTATATAGTACTAATTAATTAATATAAGTTTTTAGTAGCTATTACCTTTAGTAGAGTAATTTATTTAATCTTCGACCCTTTAGAATCCTAACCCTCTAGCCTATCCTCTAGTAAATTATAGTTAAATTTATTCCTTAGCCTATTTAGAGATAAAGCTTAGTAGCTACTAGTAAGGATTTTATATCTTAAAAGAAGAGTAATATAATCTATAAGCGAGTTATTACTATAAGTAGACTATTACTTTTTTCTTAGTATTATATAAAGTTATAAAATCCTTAATAACTTAATATAAAAATATACCTAAGATATAGAATAAATTAGATATAATTCTTATAGTAAATATACTTTATATAAACTTATATTTAAAAATAAGTTATATTATATAGGTTTTCTATATACCCTATATAACCTTATCTAATAGAATTAAAGGAAAACCATTATAATAAGATATCTCTCTTAATTCTTGAAAACTTACTCCTCTCGAAGAATTAGTTATTATATAATATATTCTTAATCTAGATTTATAATTATTTCCTTCTTGAATAAGTAGTATTGAAGATATAGTGAATTATATCCTCTCTAACCGAAATAGTAGATATATTAGTAAGAACTAGACTATAAACTTTATATAATAATAACCAGAGCTCTCTATATATTTTAATTATAGAATCGATTATTAAAGGGTCCTGAGCGAAGATCCCGACGTATATAATATATAGTTTCAACTTATATAAAATATAATCGATAAGTATAGAATTATTAAGGAGGATATCTATAACTTTAACGAGATAGAGTTTATAATAAACTAGATCTACTTAGAGATAGTTATAATAAGTATAGAAAGATAAAATTAACCTTATATAATATAGTAAGGGAATCGGGAATAGATTATAGTAATCCAAGGTATAGGTTTATATAGCTATACTATCCCTCTATATATTATTATAGTAGGGAAGAATCACCTCTTATCCTAGTACAAGAATAGTCCTTTTCTATATAACTAGATAATTATAATAACTTTAAATAGCTAGATAATAAATAAGTAAGACTTAGATTAGATTCAATACTTTGATTAATATATAAAGAGTTATATAAAGGGTAAATATTAGCTTCTAGTCCTTGATAGCTACGAGAGCTATTACTTAACTAATTTCAAGCTCTACTATAAGGAAAACAATATTATTACTCTTTATATACCTCCTTATTTATCCCACCGGCTCTAGCCTCTTGATATTAGTTGTTTTTATATATTAAAAAAGTTATATAAGATAAAGATTAAAAAGTTAATATATATATTAATTATATATATCTCTAAGGAGGACTTCTTTCCTGTATTTTTTAATACCTTTTATATAGCTATAATAGAATTAAATATCCGAGGAGGTTTCCGGGGATTAGGCCTTATACTATATAACCTAGATTCTATGATTTTATAGCTTAATATTATAATTTCAACCTTATAGCTATTAAGTCTAGCTATACTACCTCTACCTTAGGAGCCTTCAATACTATAGAACTTAATTTAAACTAACTCGTAAACTTCGTATATACAGGAATAGATTATATAATATTAGAATAGCTCTCCAACTATGATTTTAGAAGACTTTGATTAATTTACAAAGGGTATAAAGTATATAATATACGAGTTAGTATTATTATATATAGAGAATACTATATTTTAAAAGATAAATAAAAAGCTTAGTTAGTATTATTATATAAAGAAATACTAACTATAAGAAGAAGAATTACTTACTCTCTAAGATATATAAGGTCTTAGAGCTTAAATTAGTCCTTAGTTATAATTATAGGTTATAATAGAGTAAAGTAGTAATTRTATAGTTATAAGTCTATAGCTTCAATAACGCTATAGACAATACAGAGAATATAGTTATAATATATAAACCTATTAAAATAGGGAAGAAATATCTAATAATTCTAATTCTAAGTAGTTTAGTTAATTTAATTAATTAATTTATATAATATTATAGAATTTTATATAATACTAAGAAAAAAGTAATAGTTCACTTATAGTAATAACTCGCTTATAGACTATATTAGCCCTTAACTAGTAATTAGTATAATACTAGATTTAGATTAAAGTCTAAAGTTTTTATTATAAAGAGAATAATATTTAATAACCTATTTAATATTTATCTTAATAATCTTATAATAGTAATCTCTAACTTACTTAAAGGTCTTTTAAATAATAAAATACTTAAGAACTATATAGATCTAAGTAATAAGTTTAAAAGTATTATATATATAAATAGTATAGTATATAAAGTATTAATAATCTTTAATTATCTCTACTCTTTAATATACCTAGTTATCTTAAAGCTTAAAGTACTCTAAGACTTTATAATAATAATTTTAATTCTTTTAGAACTTTATAAATATACTATTATAAACTAAACCCTTAGAGTTATTAAACTAGTATCTATAATTACTATACTTCTCTCTAGAAAGAATTAAATAATTTAATTATAGTTTAAACCTTTAATAAAACTTCTCTTTAATAATAGAAGACTAATAATTATATTTCTAGGTCTTTATTTTAAGTACTTTAATTAAAAGGAAATTAGTACCTTATAAAGAAAAGTAAGAGTTTATAAGATTAAATTTAAAGTAAGGTCTAACTCTAGACTAAGTTTAGACCTAGATAGATAGTATAAAAGAATTAATTTAACTCTAATTACTAGTTATATTTAAATAATTTATATAAGCTCTTAAATAATTTTAAGAATATATAAAAGATTAAAGAAGACCTAGAGATCTAGGAGACCTAGAGAGAGAGTTTAAAGTTTTAAATTAAAGTATAGTAAGTAGTAAGATAATA